>CAMTDV010000008.1:63749117-63756617 GCA_947069175.1 Scalesia atractyloides
GCGTCATGGAAGCTGTATGCATGTATGAGCATG
Organism: Scalesia atractyloides; assembly: GCA_947069175.1. Taxonomy (NCBI): domain Eukaryota; kingdom Viridiplantae; phylum Streptophyta; class Magnoliopsida; order Asterales; family Asteraceae; genus Scalesia; species Scalesia atractyloides. The sequence goes on from CAMTDV010000008.1 coordinate 63,749,151, forward strand.
TATGTATGTATGAGATTATGTATTAGTATGTTATGTATGTATGTATGTATGTATGTATGTATGTATGTATAATGTATGTATGTAGTATGATTTGTATTGCATGTATGTATGTATGTATGTATGTATGTATATGTATGTATGTATGTAGTATGTGTATGTATATTGTATTGTATGTATGTAGTATGTATGATGTAATGTATGATGTATGTATGTGTGTATGTATGTATGTATGTATGTATAGTATGGTATGATGATGGATGCATGTATGATGATGATGTATGTATGTTATGTATGTTGTATGTATTGTATGTATGTATGATGTATAGTTTATGTAGATATAGTAGTAATATGTATGTAATGTATGTATGTGTTGTTGTATGAAGGATGATTGTATGATATGTGTGATGTGATGCATGATGCATTATGTATGTATGTATGTATGATATGTATGTATGTATGTAGTGTATGTATGTATGTAATGTATGTATGTAATATGAGTATGTATGTATGTATGTATGTATGATGATGTATGATCATGATGCATGATAGTGATGAGATATGATGATGGATGCATGTATGTATGTATGATGTATGTATGTAGTATAGTATATGTATGTATGTATGTATGTATGTATGTATATGTATGTATGTATGTAGATGTATGTAAGTATGTACGTACGTATGTGGTGTATGTATGTAGTTGATGTATTACTAGAGTATGAATGTATGTATGTTTGTATGTATGTATGTTGAATTAGTATGTATGTATGTATGTATGTATTGTTATGTTTGTATGTATGTATGTATGTATTAGTATTATTAGTGGTATGTATGTATATTTGTGTTGTATGTTGTATATGTGTGTGGTATGTGGTGTAATTGTAGTAGTATTATGTATTAGTATTATGTAATATGTATGTTATGTATGTAGTTATAGTATGTATATGATTATGATGGTGAGTATATGTATGTATGTATGTAGATGTATAATAGTATATGTGTATGTTGTGTGTGTAGTATGTAGTATGTATGTATTATGTATGTGTGTGTATGTGTATGTGTATGTATGTATGTAGTATGATGTATGTATGTATGTATTTATGTATGTATGAGTAGTATATATGTATGTATGTATGTATGTAGTATGTATTGTTGTATGTATGTATGTATGATGTATGATGTATGTTGTTGTATGTGTTATGTTATGTATGATGTATTGAATGTGGATGTTGGTATGTATGTATTTAGTATGTTGTATGTTGATGTTGTATGTATGTATGATAGTATGATGTATTAGTATGTATAAGTATGTAGTAGTATGTGTGATGTATGTATGTATGTATGTATGAGTAGATGTATATGTAGTATGTATGTATGTATATGTATGTATGTATTATGTTGTTTAGTGTGTAGTGTATGTGTATATGTAGTATGTTGTAGTTGTATGTATGTATGTATAGTATGTATGTATGTATGTATGTAATATGTATGGTATGTATGTTGTTTATATATGTATATGTTGATTATGAGTATGTGTTGATTGTATGTTTATTGTGTATGTATGTATGTATGTTATGTAGTATGTAGTATGTATGTATGTAGTAGTAAGTAGTTGTGTATTATGTATGTATGTAGTATGTATGTATGTTGTTGTATTGTATTGTGTATGTATGTATGTATGTATGTTGTATGTGTGTATGTATGTAGTATGTATGTATGTATGTATGATGTATGTATATGTATGTTGATGTATGTATGTGATAGTATGTAGTATGTATAGTAGTTTATATGTATTATGTATGTGTTGTATGTAGTTGGGGTATGAGTATGTATGTATAGTGTATGTATGTATTATGTATGTATACGATATGAGTAGTATGTTGTATTGTATGTATGTATGATGTATGTATGTATGTATGTATTGTTATGTAGTATGTATGTATGTATGTATGTATTTGTATGTATGTATGTATGTATTATGATGAATTTAGTATGATGTATGTAATGTATTATAGTGTGTGTATAGATGTATATATGTATGATGATGTATATAGATATGTATAGTATATGTATGTATGTTATGTATGTGTTTGGTGTATGTATTATGTGATGTATGTATGATGTATGTATGTATGTATGATGTATTAGTAGTATGTATGTATGTATGTATGTATGTATGATGTATGTATGTATGTTGTATTATGAGATGATGTATGTAATGTATGTAGTATGTATTGTATTTGATGATGTTTGATGTAGTTTATGTATGTATGTATGTATGATGTATTGTATGTATGTTGTGATGTTGTATGTATGTATGTAGTATGTATGTATGTATGTATGTATGTATGTATGTATTTGTATTGATGTATGTATGTATGTATGTAGTGTATGTATGTATGTATGTATGTATGCATGTATGTATGTATTATGTGTGTGTGTATGATGTATGTATGTATGTTGTATGATGTATGTGTATGTATGTATGTATTATGTTGTAAGTACGTATGTATGAATTTATGTAATGTATGTGTTGTGTGCGCTTGTAATGAATATGGAATATGTACGTATGTAAAGTTTTTAAACAAATTAAAGACACAGTATGTTATGATCGTGAGATCGCGAGAAAGACTGACAGAGTCAGTCAGTCAAACACCAACGAATGAAAGTATGCATTAAAGTATGCAAGTATAGTAATCAGAATAAAAGAGAGATAGAGCACAGATATGATAAGCTAAGAAATACTGAAAGTAAGAACAGACTGTAAAATGAATGGTAAGAAATAAAGAATGTGACATAAAAAAAGAAAGATGAGAGAATGATCAGTCAGTAAGAATGAAAAATGATAAAGATAACCAGAAACAATTTGAGTGTGAGATAAGATAAGTACCAGTCTGACCTTAAGTATGTATGAACTAAAAGAAAGATAACGAACGTATGTCTTTCACTATGATAAAGAATGAAGTATAACTGACAGACTAATAGATATGACAGAAAGACAGAAAAGAGATAACATTACTGACATGTTACAGTACAGGACAGACATACATACAGACATACAGAACAGACACGCCAGACAGAAACGACAGCAATGAAGAGCCAGCCAGTGAGTGAGAGAATTCCAGACAGTCATGACATACTGACGACAACAGTTATGGGAGAGAGACCGACATTCTAGTAAGACAGACAGTCCACAGTAAACACTGAATAGCCTGCCAGATAGAGAAAGTGTCAGACTGACAGAATGACAGTCTTGTCATACTGACAGACTGACAGACTTTATTGAGATTAGAGTCAGACATACTGACTGACAGTAAATACCGACCGTACGAACTACAGCCATACCTGACAAACTGAAAGAAAGGTAGAGAGATCGCGTGAAGAAAGTCATACACACCTATTACTGACCAGACATACATGAGAGCCTGGTCATCAGACATTCTGCAGACATAAATACAGAAAGACAGTCAGACAGACTTGACAGACTGACAGACAGACAGACAGCTCCAAGTCATACAGACATACATGCACATTCAGACAACAGACATACAGACTAGACAGACTTAAGACATGATTACAACGGCAGGAATACATTTGCAGACAGGCATGTATTCCATGACTGAAAGAAATTAAGTATGGCATGCCGATCAGGAAGACAGCAAGTCTCCAGAAAGGCTGAAAGCCTGACAGCCAGAAAGACTGCACATACAAAGTAATCAAAGATGTGTAAGACTGAAATATAGTCAGTAATGACTTTAAGACCGAAGAAAGTCTGACAGACTAGTCGGCAGAAAGAAAGCCACAGCATGTAACACAGGCATGAAATTCACAGCGTAAAAGATAGAGGAGACTGTCAGAATAGACATACAGACAGCATCTGTCATACAGACAGACTAGGACAAGACAGAATTCTCCTAAAGAAATTCAGACCGACAGAAAAGCACCTAAAAGTGAAGAAACGACCGACTGTCAGTTCACAAAGGCACAGTAAGACATACATACAGACATGTACGGACAGTGAACAGACAGACAGTCAGAACATACAGACGAGAACAGAACCTACTTTCAGACCACAAGAAACAACAGAGAGATATAGAGATAGAGAAATACAGACTGACAACAGGACAGACATACCTACATAAAGACATACCGACAGACAGACCGACCGACAGACAGACTGTACAGTCAACAAACAGAAATGTACTAAAACAGACGTGACCACTAACTTATCTGACTGTACTGACATCACAGTCAGTAGATACAGACAGAAAGAAACAGTACTCACATTCAGCCCTTCCAAGAGTGAGAGTAAGACTGTCTTTCAGAAAACTTGACAAGGAAAACAGACTGACAGTCGGACTAAAGTGAGAGGAGACAGACCGAACAAAGAAAAACATACACTACATGACAGACAAGAAACAGACATACACACAACAGACATCAAATACAGACAAAAAACATACATACAGAAAGAAGACAGAACATACCGACAGACATAACATACCTACAGTACATGACCTACTAGAAATGACCTACAGACATACATCAGACAGACAGTACAGACATACATATTATAGAGAGTATATTCATGAAAGACAGACATTCAGAAATGGACGGACTACAACAACAAATACACACTAGATAGCCTTCGCAGAGATGAGATTATACATCCAAACAGACAATAAAAGAAATGTAACATACAGACTGACTACAGAAACAGTCCAAGACATACAGACAGACAGATAGTAGTAGTGGAGACATACCGACAGACCATACCGTACCATACATACATAAATACATACAGCACATTCACAGACATACAGACAAAGAACCATACATACAGACATGTACAACATACATACAGAACAGACATTACAGTACAAACATACAACAGACAGACAGAACAGAACAGAATTACCAATACATACATACATGATATACTAGACATACAGACCATACATAACATGACTACCTACATACCAACCTACAGGACAGAACTACATACTGACATCATGACTGCACCATATATATATCGCTATTCATACAACATTACAGACAGTTCCATACATGTCTGCCCAGTACAGTACAGCCCAGTCAGACTCAATGACGACCCAGATAGAGTTTATACATACATACATAAACATAACAGTCAGTAACAGACAGACAGACATACATACATATATACATACAGACATCAACAAACATACAATATAGACTGACAGAACATGACAGACAGACACATATGACATACACATACACAACATAGATAGATATAACATACAGACAGTACAGACCGACAGTACATACAACCGACATCATTACCGACCACAGTACAACAGACAATACATACAGACAGTACATACAGACTTACCATACAGTCAGACAACAGACACAGTACCTACAACAGACAGACCTGATATCCATCCAGTATAGTATTATGATACTCCAGACATACACTACATACAGACAGACAGACCACCATATACAACACATACACACATATTGTAAGAACACACTAGATAGTGAGACATACAGACAGCCTACCTACAAGACATACAGACACCGACATACATGACCACCGACATACAGTCATACAACAGACATAACATACACTACAATAACAGACAGACATGACAGAATAGAGAGACAGTCATGACAACGTACATAAAGACAGACACGACCTACCTACCACTACAGCCCATACCGTCAGACAACGTGACAGAGAATAGCGCAGAGACAGACAGACAAAACACTCCTACAAATGACATACAGACAATTGCATACATACATACATACATACAGACATAACATGACAGTAACAGCACTACAGACAGTAAGACATACAGAAATACATACAGACAACAGACAGACCCAGACATACAGACATACAGACAGACCATTCAGTCTGACATTCATAAAGTACAACTTACATGGACCTGGTCATAGATGTCAGCAGACTGGCAGTGCAGCCAGTCTTACAGACAGACGAATAAAGGCCTTGACATGGAAGTAGCGCCAGGCTGCCAGGACAGGCATTACTAGCAAGTCCTGCCAGTAATCATGACAGACAGTCTGTCTGACAGTCATTCATAGTGCACAGTTCTGTACAGTCAGTACAGAAAACACAACTGTACAGACATACCAGACAGACAGACAACAGACAACATTCAGACTACTGACAGAAATACAGGAACAGACTTACCATGAACAGACAACACTCTGCCAGACAGACACAACTCACTAGATGAGGTGACATACTGTCAGTCTCACAGACAGAACAGACAGACATGACATACCCGTACAGAGACGACAGACCTACTTACAGACATAAAGACATTCTGAAAATGAACAGACAGAGCAGTCACACGACGTCAGACCAGATCAGACAGACAGATTGATGATAGAGGTGAGAGTGACAGTAATGACGTCATACAGACAGACAGACTGACAGAATTACAGACAGACAGACACTACATCACTTTACATACACAGACACTCAGAGAGCCAGCCAGTGTAGGAGAGAGAACAGCCAGACAGACAGACATACATACACGACATAACCAGACAGACAGACAGACCTACAGAAAGTCATACATAGATTGATGTTTACAGACCGACATGAACACGACATAACAGACAGACCACACAGAACAGTACATACATACAACATACATCTTTACTTACACGACGTCACAGACAGACAGTACCATGAGAGTCATACATACCTACAGACAGAACAGACGGAACTACCGTCCGACCTCCTACAGAACCGACATACTTGATAGTAGCGCTAGTCATACAGACAGACAGACAGACAGACAGACCAGTAAATAAAACATACAGACATGGACAGACAGACAATCCATAAAGACAGACAGTACATCACTTACAGACCTGACAGACACGCCAGACATACATCAATACGACAACTGACACACTAGATATAGACATACTAGACATTACATAACAAACATACAAGATAGAAGCAGCAGAACATACATAAAGACAGACAGTACTCATGACACAACTGAGAAGCCAGGTCAAGAAGAGAGAGATAGAACAGCCAGACAGACAGTACATTCAGACATACTTACATGACAGACATACAGACATACAGAACATAACATAACAGACATACACGACAGACTGACAGCCATACAAGACAACTTACGATATAACCAGACCTACATTGCCTACTTACCTAAATACATACTGACATGATTAGCAGTATGGATTAATGGCTGTCAGCAATGCAGCTATAAAGGCTATACAGCCCGACTGCCAGACCACAAGACATAATACTGTCCTGTAATACGACAGACATAAGACTGACAAACATACTCTGAGCAGACAGACACACAGCGAGTAGAGAGAGAGACTGACTGAAAGACCTACAGTCAGACATTCCGAGCATGGTACTACCGACAGAATTACTGACAGAGAAGACTTAACAGACATCTAACATAC